>JAJJWW010015936.1:0-36336 GCA_023531295.1 Papaver armeniacum | reverse complement strand
TATGGATTTGGTGTGGCTCTACATCAGCCTATCCAATGATTTTTTTATTTGGCCTTCTTAATAACTTAATGATTTTTTCAGGATCAACCTATCCTATTATTGTTACCCGTTGTTTAGGAAATCAATATGTATCGGATAGGCATTTCCACAGCTAAAATTATCTTTAAATTTGTCTACCTAGGAAACACAAAAAACAACGAAATTAAAGCAAAAAATAGTGTATGACACAACCACTACCATCAATGCCATTAAAAGCTTTCTTGATCTTTAGCACCGATCCAACACAAATTCTTTCGTATATATATTTCTGGGCCACTAGGTTTTTGTATGATTATTAAGAAACACAAATATCCATACACACATTTCTCCTATATTAATGAAAGTAGATAATCCTAATGATTTTGCAATCTTTTCATATTGCTATGATCATACTATTTGCTAGAGAGGTGAGCTAAAAAAGGGCATAATTCTAATCCGTGAACCATCATTAAGCAAAGATAACAAGAGGAACTTCTCTCTTCTAAATAAGATTTCATGTTGTAGAATGACCTCATAATCAACAATGATATATATTTATGTGCTTGGATGAGAGAAACAATATATGAAATGCGAAAGAGACAGGTCGAGTTTAGGAATTGACTTTTAGGAATATAGAAAACAAATTCTATGAGAGACAAGAACTAGGAGCACAACGTTGATTGGGTAATTTAATAACAACGTAAATAAAAATGGGAAAATATATACGAGTTATTGATATTTTGATTTAGTGTAAAATCATTGTAAAATATTTTGATTTTCTTTCTCAATTTTATACTTTGCGAAGTATCAGGATCAAACGATTATGCTCTCTACTATTTTTATATTCAATGGTAGCATCACAAAGATTTGATTGCAATGTAAAAAACAATAGCCGGAGTAAGGAAGTTACTCCAACGTAAAACTTTCCATTTTTTTTAACATTTAATTGTGAATTTTAATTTCCAAAACCGATATTTTTCCTACATGAGAAATTATAAACATTAAAAAATTTGTGTCAAAGAGATGTTACCTGGGTTAGGAGCGCGTAATGATCATTTATTGATCTTTTTATTGTATTATATTTTAAAATTTTGAATTTCATTTGACAATTAGTCATATGAATGCATTATTACAACATCTTATTTAGATATCAAGTCATTAACGGTTTATAAGTGAATTTCACATCCTATTTCTACCACCTTTCAGCTATACTGGTATGAAATTTTTGTGGACTAATATGGAAGTCCATATATGAATTGAGTTTCTTTTTAAACATAACATAAATGGCTTAAAGTTGGTTTCAGTTAAGTATTATTGATTCAGGCATCGAATATTACGTTTGCTCGAACTTCGTTTCATAATTCGGTAGGATTTGACTAGAAATCCAGTATTCTCGATAAATAATCTAACATAATTATCTAGAATTTTATATTACACTCATGTCGTTACGTAAACTTGAATAAAACACATGAAAATTGAAAAAAACTTGAATCAATTGTCACGTTATTTAATAACTGAGACAAACGACATGAATCAAAAATCGAGAACATATGAAATTACTAATTATCGAGTCGTGGACTTTAGTAGGAAATATCTATTGGTTTTTCCTTTACTTTTGTAATGATAAGGAGAGTAAACTTCAGATAATTAATAAATATCAAATTTAATATGAGAGAGGATCCCCTCACACTTTTATTTTTACAAGTATCTCACATTTTAGGCACTATCTTTTCTACAAAAACCAAACGATAGCGTATTTGAAGCTAATATTTAGGAAATATTCGATCTTACCAAGCTATACATACCCACGAAAAATGAGCAAATTCTGAAATGTATAACTCCGTAACCTACTACTTTGAAAACCAACTATCGAAACCCAACGAATGTTCAACGGTTAAAATTAATATCGGTAGATTGTGGGGTTTAGTATTTTGGAATATGCTCATTTTTGTGGATATGTAGAGCTTTGCGAGACGGCATATTCCCAGAATATTAAATTCAAATACTCTCTCATTTAAGTTTTATTAAGAAAAAATATTTTCCAAAGTGTGAAAAAAAGTGTGAATCTAAGAGTGTGAAGGGATCCTCCTCATTTAATATCCGTTTCGACATGGGTCAAGCGCTATATCTTATTTAAAAGACAAAAAACCGCTACAACATGAGTTGATAAGTTTCCGGGACACAATTAGTACGTATATTAAAAATTAACCAACGTAAAGGCCCATGTCATACGGCACGGGTCAAGGCCTAGTTTCCCATAAGATCAGTTTTTACTTAAACTTTTATTTTTTCAAGTTTTCTCTCATTAACTTTAAATTCATAGATTTAGAGATCAATTAGTCACATAATTTTAGAAATTATAAAATAAGTCCCTTTGTGCTCTTTTCTTTTCTCGTCCCTTTTACATGGAAAGTCCAAGGATTAGGCAATAAACTAGGGTCGCACAAGACCCACCCACGATACCCATACCCGCCCGTACCCGTAAACTGCGGGGGTTTTTGTCCATACCACGCCTGCTATGGGTGCGGGGTTGGTTAAGGAAAAAAAACCCATCTGTTTGTGGGTGCGAGGTTGGTTTTAGGTCATACCCGCCCATACCCGCCTGAAAAACCCGCTCAATATACACCGTTGATTACAGTTAATCCTTCACTGGCCTTGAGAAGTTCAGCTCGCTCCCTAGACCACCTCTTTTGTCCCTTTCTCCAGAGACTTCACGTTTTCAATGGTTGTTGGTGTCTTGTGTGTGAACATATCCACGAGGTGCCAATTTAAGAGCTGGCCTTCTTAACGTTCGTAGATTTCTTTACCATCAAAAATAAAACGAGCGTTTATTCGATTTGCTATCACTATAATTAGTCACGCACAGCGTCATGAAATATATTAAAGCGGACTCCATGGATTGTAATCTTGAAAATTTGTCAACCTGGTCCCGATCTAAGATATCTAATTCTTGGATTAATGATAGGTGTATAATACACCTAATTTACTATCTAGTAGTTTATGCTTTCTTTGCTATTTTTCTTGTAAATTATGTATTTTACGCTTGTTTTGAGTTTTGTAGCTACTCCTGGAGTCGCACTGAGGAAAAGTAAGAAGAAATCACTCAATTTGAGCAAAAGGGTAAAATTAGTCATTTCACCAAGGAGGGAATACTATATGGAGCCCACCAAGGTTAAGGGGAGGTCAAAGAGGTGTCCCTTATCCAAAAGAAGGGAGTGAGAATAGCACATTTTGGGTGTACTTGTGGTGGGTGTCTCGAATCCACCCACACCCTAAAACCCATAGACCCACACCCACACCCGCACCCGAATCCGCCCCATTTAACCTTCACCCTAAATCGAGAGTTATCTTTACTCTCAATCATTCTACACCTGAAATTGAGACCTGACGTTTAGAAACACAAACATGGAGGAAGAGCAGATTGTCGTGGAGAGAAATCAAGGAGGATTCGTTGCTACCGCCGAATCACTCACGTAATTAGGTAGGTTCTTGTGCAACGAAACGAGAAACTACTTACTTGTTAAATGAAATTGCGTATTCAAGGGATTTGAGTCCCAAGCTTCTACAACCAAGAATGGTGTTATTGCCGACACGAGAAGACGTGGTTGAGCTCAATCTGCTTTAGGTTAATGGTTGAAATCGCAAACTGTGGAATAAGAAGAAATTGGAGGAATTTGTGGATGCTTTTCAAGAACTCAAAGGGCTCTGCTCATTTGAAGATTCGTATGGTTTCGTGATTTCGATTTGGTTTTAGGGTTTTATTGATGCTTATAAGAGGAGAAATTGAAGCCTGGTAGATCGGATTGGAATTTGAGTCGGGTATGACACTACAGATAGTGGGGATGGTTGTGTTTGATCCGTGGCGCTGATTCATCGATAAGATCGTGGCCGTTGATCCAGAATGTAAAATTGGTAAACATGGCAATGAACACGAGAAGGAGCTGTGATGATTGGATAACGATGGCTTTGGTTGGTTGGTGATCACTATGTTGTGGAATCGATAACTAAGTGGAGCTCTGGCTTGGTGGATATCATGTGAGGAGATAAGATGAGCCTGGAGTCCGTGGAGGATGGGCTTTACGTCCGTTGAGACTCAATTATGGGTTGCTTGCCATTGTGGATGGAGAGCCTGAGAAAGGAACACAGCGGAATGAGACGGCGAGTATACGTAGAATGCACATGAACCTGTTGTCGCCAGTCGATTTGCAGGCGTGAGTCTGTCCGGCACAAGAGAAGCAGGAATTATTGTGATAAATGAGTAAGGAGTCTGGCAGTGGCCGGAGTCTGATGTTGATCGGCGATGAGACTTCAACATAACAGACATGATGGAATGGGTGTTTGAGCTACGAGCGATAGAGCTCGCTCATGAAAGCTGTAGGAAAGATGCTCGTAATAGGATCAGTGTATATGAAATGATTATTTGATGGGAACAGGCGTGGCAGTTTTCAAATGAATTGTGCAGAAATGAGTCGAAGGTGCGAACTGAGTTAAGTTACGTAGTTTCTGAAGGGCTAAGAACCAACGGTGCGAGGAACCGAGGTCAGGAAGCCGAGCTACAGTGGCTTCGAGTGTTGCAGGATACGAAGGATGGCTCAAGGCGATATCACTCATCGTGTGGTGTGAGTCGAAGTGCCAAGGCAAGAAGCCTAACCGAAACCAAGGCGCACGGCCGAGCTGCACGCAAGAAGCTAGAACTGATCCGTGGGATGAGTCCGTAGAGCCATAGTGCAGTGAATCAAAGCAGTGGGTATTTGGTGGCTTGCACTCGAGCCGATAGTGTTACAGACAAGCATGAGTTCATGCATCTAAATGGAGTAAGGGTCGCAATGCGAGATGGGAGGTGGCTGAGAGGGCATGGTGCGGCACTTGAATGTCGACGCAAGATGGCAAGAACATAAGGCCGTGGGATTAAGTTCAAATGGTGGACAAGAAGGTGGAGCCATGGATCGCATTTGGCCGAGCAAGGCAAGGAGACGGCAGGAGCTTGAGAGTTCTGTTGTCGTGGCTTACTGGATGAAGCGCCACCATGGCGCATGATCTGGTTACTTCATGTGCAACAAGAATCAAATGTGCTATTGCTAAGACTAGTCATCGCCGATCGAAACGACTCAACTGAGTCGCATTGATTCAAATTTCTCACGACAGTAGTTGACTCTGGATGACCCTTGCCTTGACTCAAGAAGTTGACCGAGCTGACCCAGCCTCGAGTTGACTCAGCTGACCCAAGCGGCTTGTGGACTTTGCCTACGCACACCCGGCTATTTTCCTGCTAAATTCCTAAATGCCACAATCCTGGCTTTTCGCATGAGCCGAAAATTCCAGATCTTTTCTATGGACTTCTCTCATGGGTGGAAGACTTGGGCTAGGAATTGGATGGAGAATCTGGACTCAAATTTGGAAAGAGAAGGTGGAAGAGTTGAGAAAAGCTTGGAATTGGAAATCGAATTGCAAAAGGAAAAGGATTCTACTCCTTAGAAGATTTGGAGAATATCAAGCTTATAAATAGAGAAGTTTTCACAACTTCTATACACCTCTCTACACACACATCACTTGTGTTTTTGCTTGCTTTTCTAAGATTTTCTTTTTAATTACTTGTGTGAATTTGAAAATTCTTCTTTTTAATTATTATTATTTGTGTGAATTTCAAAACATGAGTAGCTAATTTTTCTATTGATTGAGGATGAATTCCTAGTTCTTAACATGATTTGAGTTTTTGTTTTCAATTCTATCTTGAAGTTTTTCACATGATTATCGATTGTTTTTACTAATAGGAGTGATCTTAAAGACATTCATGATTGATTGATAGATTGTTTGGAGTGCACGCTAAATTGATTTGTTAATTGATCTATATCTAGTATAAGTTAGGGAATACGTAATCGCTTCTGACACTTTACACAAGTAGAAAACACGAGACCTTAAGTGAGGGATTCCGTGGAGCAATTGTGTGTAGAAACAACGCTAGAAAGTGAACCAAGCGAACCGAGTTTAACTACTAGTACTAAACCTAAATTCATAAATCTTAATGCATTCTCGGGAATTACATCTTGTAAGCGGACCTCAAGGTGGTTCTTTTGAATAGAATCTCGATAACTAAGCTTGACTCGTTACTCAATGAAATTAGGGATTTTGGGGCTAGCTAAGCGACCCGCTATCCTACCATGCTGGTGATAATTCATGACTAATAACAAGTAGAAAAGAACATAACTTTAATCATTGTTTCATAACGAAGAAGGATTCCTTGATCTTGTCTCTCTTATTGCTTTCATCTTTCAACTTTCGATTTTAATTGCTTTGTTTATTTTTCTTTTGCTTTTACACCCCCTTTCGTGACAACTTTTACAACTAAGATCTCTTGCTCTCGTGGGAACGAACTTGACTTCCATTATATTATTTTTAATTGAGTGGAAATATTGAATTAATTTGATTGCACCTACGACACGCATCAATGAGAATCTAATTATTGCGGGTTTAAGCGGGTTTAAACCCAAACCCGCCCTACCCGCAACGGGTAGGTAACAAACCCGCCCACTGTTTGTGGGTGCGGGGTTGGTTATGAAAAAAAAAAACCGCAGACCTCGTGGGTGCGAAGTTGGTTTGAGCTTATACTGCCATACCCGCCCATGTGCAGCCCTACAATAAACATACTAGAAATCATTTTAGGGATTGCATTTTCAAATACAATCCAGTACATCATTTTCTCTCCGAGACTAAACAACACGATAAAAAGGCTTTCTTTTTGTTGCATGATATGGGACATCCACATGTTTGGTGTTACAATAAAAAAAAGGGTTAAAGCAGGAGGTTTTGTTGTAATGTGTTGTGACAAAGATTCAATGTTGTCTAAACAAATTGCACAAATTAAATCCTTGTTTTTGTAATCGGTAAATACATATATTTGGATCATCTGTTGGTTTTTGTAGTACGTATAATCTTTTTGATAGCTTTATTGATGGCTTTACACGGTATAACTTTTTTTTTTATCCCCTCTCTTATCTTGAAGGTGATGCACACATTTAAAATCAGAGGGACCAACACATCTTAAACCTCAAAAAGCATCATTCTTAGTTAAGTTTTTGTGTGCCCTCCTGCCTTTATGGTCATGGTTAGTGATATACATTTAAAATCGGAGAGAGAGATTTAGAAATAAAAACAAATAAAGAAGAATAAAAAGAAGAAGAGTGTGGAAAGAGATCGAAGTGGGTTCGAAATTAAGAAAGAAGACTTTCCGAAATTAGCAAACTATTAAAAAAGAAATTGATCGGTCAAAGAGAATAGATTAATAAACACACAAGTCGTGTGCTGGCAGAAGCAACTAAAAAGGAGCGAAAACCCCACACTATAAAAAAATAAAAATACAAGAGCAAAGCTAAAGAAAAGATGTTTCTAAGAATACAAAGAGTAACAACCGAAGAAGACACTTGTGATACAAAAACAACTAACAAACCACAGTAAAGACCTCTGCCTATTGTCAATTAGCAGACTCCTGGTTAAGGCTACTATGATGTCGATGGACAACTTCTTTGGGCGGGTAACAACTTTTTTCAGCCAAGGTATGTATAATGCAGAACAACACTTGCTTATATTTAGAAACTGCTGAAAAACACAACCATCCTCATTTGATTATAAACATATAGGGGACCATGTATTTTTTAGGCTTAAGCAGTTCTTCCAATGTAAAGATGATACTCGTATATACTTTACATATGTCAATGATTGAGGAATATGTATTCCGCATAATTGAATGAATTCCTTATGTCGCTAGAATGAGAATGTATGTATTGTGGAATGAGATTGAATTCCAGAATAATTGAATGAATGAAATTCTTGAAGTTACTAGGAATAAGAATGTATGTACTATGTAATGAGATTGAATTATGGGTTTCGCATTAGTATTGTGATCGTAAACAATTGCAATGCGTTTAAAACTAATTGTATTGGACTTTCATAGTTGGATTGCATTGTAAGGCGTGGTCCAATTTTGGGAGTTTATTTATACAAAAAAACGTTTTTTTTTGAAAACTTTTTTTACCAATGCTCTAATCAACGTTATAATATCTCGTTAGTAATTAGCACACTGCAAATTCATTATCACATAATGAATAGTCAACGCCTAAAGCCGTTAGTCTATATGTTATGTTTATAGACACGTGGTACATCGCAAACGCATTACAGATACCGTTATTGATCAATCATATACGAATAGGTCAAACGGCACTTAACGTATCTGATATTGGCTCATTGCCATCATATATTTAAAATTAATGCTAACCCATATCTTAAGTGCCGACGGAAATATGAAATTCAAAACCATTAACGCTATTGACTTCCTTAATGGATAATGATATAATTTTTCTCAGACCATCCCAGATGTTTAGACAAAACACAAAACAAGTTTAAAACACGTAACAATTACACATAACAACTTCTAAATCCAAGAAAACAAGTTCTAAATCCATGCCACACAAAAAACATACAAGATGTTCATGTTCAAAACCAAATTACATGTTCTAATCTTCGGATGTTCTAGCAAAAGAAAAAACCATGTTTTTGCAAAAGAAAAGACAAAGGATTAAAGGAAATCCATCTCCATTTGTTGCAACAACTGCAAATGCATTCCTCAATCTCCAAATTCTCCACTGCCAACTGCATCTGCAAATGCATTCCTCCTTACTCTTTAGTCCTCAACTTCTGCATTTTGAAAGGAAAATCAAAAGTGTTAGACAGTTGAAGCAACTTAAGTTGGCAATGTCAAGGCAATAAGCCAATAAATATAAAAGCAAATAAAAGATTAAGATGTAAGAAAGTTACCAGAACACAACTATCACCACACCGAGAGTGAGATCTCGAAGCAAATCGCCCAAACAAAGCAAAGCTTCAACAAGATCTGGAGCTAATGAACTCATGTGAGACGTGAGAACCCTGCCACCAACTAAACATGGATTTTGATGCTACACTTGTCACTGGAACCGCCAATACATCTCTTGCAATCCTTGAGAGAGTTGGGTACTTAGGAGCATGATTCTTCCACCAACTTAAGATATCAAACCTCATTTCTTCAGTGGTTGTGCCTTTAGGAAGAACTGGTTCTCGCGAAGTATGTCTCCAATTCTGACTTCTCAACCTCAAACATATTGTTTTCATAATAAAATCATCAAAACCAAATTCATATGATGTTGTTGTACCCGGGCAGAGATCTCAACCAAATTAATGCATTCCAGTATCAAAATAATCTGGAGTTGTAGTGTTGGTTTCATAAGCACAGAAAAGAGCATTGAGTTCAGGCTCAAATTTTTTATAGTTTTCCACACCATATGCTCTCTTCATAAAAAACTCCACCCATTTAGCCTTGTACCTAGGATCTAAAACAACCCCAATGCCCATCAAAGTGTTACTTTCTTTCTAGTAGCCATTAAATTTCATCCTCATATTCTTGGCCATGTCTCTGACATACTCATGCTCACTTGATTCCCAGATCTTAATGCATCTATTAACTTCTTGCACCCCATTATAATACAAATTTGTTGTGGGATACTTAATCCCATCAAATTTGGTTGAAATGACATCAAACAATTCCAAACATTCACATATATGTACTCCTTGTTGCAACTCCTTAGAAGTTGGTAGTATCTTGAAGTCATTAAATCAGATAGCCTAACAAAATCTTGTCTCATAAAAATTGCATCCTTTAGCATCTTAAAGGTGGAGTTCCACCTGGTATCCACATCTAAACCCACAGACCTTGAAGCAGGAAGCATAACTTGGGGAATAGCACATTCAAATCTCTCTTTTCTAGCCTGACTTGCTTTGACATATTTTACACACTCTCTAACTGCATCTATAAATGGAGAAGCCACTCTCATTCCACACCCTACAATCAAGTGCAATACATGATTACTACACCTCATTTGGAACATATCCCCATTAAGAACTAAACAATCTTTGCTATCAAGCCATTTCTTCAGATTTTCCATCATAACATTGTTGGAGCTAGCATTTTCAGCAGCTACAGCAAAAAGCTTAGTGTTTATGTTCCAATCTAGGCATACTGATTTCACTACAGATGCTAGAACTTCTCCAGAATGTGGTGATGGCACTAAAGTATATGCTAGTGTTTTCTTAATCGGTTTCCACTCATCATCTATGTAATGCATTATCACACAAAGAATAACCATCCTTTGTATGCTTACATGACCACATATTTGTTGTTAAACTACACTTAGATGTAATTGTCTCAAATTGTTCTTGTAATTGCGCTTGAACTCGCTCTTAGTTTCATGATATCTTCCCTAACTCGTATTCCTAGTGTGAAGCTTAACAAATAGGATTTAAAGACTTCACAAACTCAACAAAATATGGATGCTCAACTATAGTGATTGGATAACCATGTTTAGCAATCATCTTGGCAACAAGTATCCTAGTAGCAACAACATCATATTTCCAATTAGCAAGCTTAGTTTGTGCATTACTGTTTGATTGTAGTAATCTTTCTTTGTCCTTTCTTGTTCTCGTGCTTTTATTTGCAGGTTTTAGCATGGTAATGCAATTTGTCGGTTCCTTGGCTATCAAGTACAGGCATTCTCCTCTTACAATGTTTGCATTCAGCTATAAGTATCCCAATCTCCTTACCCTTTACCATCTTCTTTTCAATTAACCTTTCAAAATCATTCCAAGAATCATACCTTACTCGCACGTAGTTTTTTCTTTTCTTCGCCTATAATTGATCTTCATCTACTTTTATTTCTCGCTACTACTTCTTCATTGGAGGTGCAAATGTTAGAAGGTGTTGAATGAATTTCTCGAACCTTGAACTTGGTTTGATGCAGAATGTAATTGAGATGCAACTGAAAGTGAGGGATTGCTTCTGCTTGATGAACCAACATGATTGGATGCTCCTCTTTCGCTTTGGGACATGATTAATTTCACGAATCTCAATCTGTTCTGAAAACCCAAATTTCAAAAACCCTAAATTGTAAAATTGGCAAAATCAAACTCAGTGTGTGTTGCACGAATTGTTATTTTGCCAGCTCACTAGGACGAGTTGGAATTGAGATGCATTGACTCACTATGCTTCCAACTTTTCAACAGACGGGAAACGTGACTAACTAAGTTCTTAACCACTTCAATGACTAGATCGCATAAGCCACCAGCCTGACGTTGTTCTTAACCACTTAAATCACCATGTGATTCTCAGCCTTCACCCAAATCAAGCCGTAAGTCTACTCCAAACTTGGAACGGGCGAGTCAACACAATTGCACCTCAGCGCCTAGCCACCTAAGATACAACTTTATCGTCTAGAAGATTAATATTCTAAAGGGAATGAGCATAATATTTCTTGGGACTGAAGTTGGCAACACAAAACAGGAATGGTTTTACTATCGTGATTTGTTCCACCCTTGATCATATCATGGACATTGGTAGATACGACCACTCCATAAGTGGAGTTTATTCTACCACTTGAGAGTTGAGAAACGCTAACCCATTATACGACAATACCGTTTCATAGTAGGCTTGTTATCAATAACTATTAGTCCTCCAAAATTAAAGTATTAATAGATGTCACCCGGAATGCTAGAAACTGTTTAAAACATCTAATAATATACAAAAACTGGTACATTTAAGAGGATGGTTCAAAACAATACACAGAACAAGTTGCAAAAAGTTTGTAACTTATAAGTCGAGGCATGCAAACGTTTCGAATTTGACATTAGCAGGCTAGCATCCAACATAAACCCAAGTTTAAAGAAACTCCCCACACCAAATCATTATGACACCCCTTATACGCGTAAGGCAGATGGTTTTTTTTTTTTTTTTTTTTTTTTTGAAAAGAGTAGTTCTTTTATTTATAAGGTTGGAACTTCTCTGCGGTATGGAATCCCCATAGATTCATTCATTACAATTACATTGATGAAATTAGGACATGTGTGGTCCCAAATACAAGTATTTGAATTGTTTCCAATCTGGAGTTGTGTTGCCCGATTTGCCAATCCATCTGCTGCCTGGTTAGCTTCTTTATAAATATACGAGATTGTGAAATCTCTGATTTATTGTAGATGGGATTGGATCTCCTGTATCATGTTTTGAATGATCCATGGTGCCTCCGAGCCATTTTTCTTCAGTAGTGTCAACAGTGTTGTCGAGTCCGACTCGAACTGAATTCGGCGCCATTGTCGTGTGAGCGCCATTTTACTTGCCAGCAGTAGTGTCCATGTTTCTGCCACCAAGGCCGATGTTTTGCCTATCGGTGTTGCCATTTCCATAATTATCGTTCCTATTGTGTCTCTTACGATCCATCCCGCTCCCGTCGTTTCCGTTATTTCTCCTGGCTTTCCGTTACTTGCTCCATTTGTATTTATTTTCGTCCAGTTTTATGGTGGTGATGTCCAACTAACCAGTATTTTGTGTAGTTCGTTCCTTATGGGGTTGTTCATAAGTGGTTGTTGGTTATCATTCCTTGTATGAATGTTTTGTTGGATCGCCCATTTATATTCTTGTGCTAGTAGTTTCGCGATTTGGAAGGTCTGTTGTGATGTCTGGATGTTGTTATTATAGACCTTTGCATTGCGTGCTAGCCAGATGTTCCATATTATAAAGCAAGAAAGGTTGTGAAATGTTCCTTCCTCTCCGAAATTGCAAGAACTCTTGAAGTTTGTGGGCACCGTACATTGGCATGTTGTCGTGTCGTTGTTCGTCTTTGTTCTATTATCTCTCATTGTTGATTGATGTAGTTGTTGTTGAAAAATGACTGTTGGGATGGGGTGTGGTGGTAGTGTGAGATCTCTGTATGGATTGTGAGCAGTTGTATTCAAGTTGATGAGATCACTCATTTTTTTCCATGTTGTTATGGTTGTTGTACATCTAAAAAGGCAATGTTGGACTGTTTCTGGTTGTAGATTACAGATTAGGCAAATATTTGTGGTGGTTATATTCTCTCCAAATTTTTTGTAACTTTTGCTGTCTAAAGTGGTTCGCAGTGTCTGATCATTGCCAGCAGTTGGGACTGGGGTTTGTGATAACACCGCATATCCGCTTTTGGCCGAGTACTGTCCATTTTTTGGTATGTGGCCAAATTGGTTTATCTTGAGTTGATGGGTTGGGTATGTGTATGGCTCTGATTGAATGTGCAATGTTGGGTTGAAAAATCTGGTTGAGTAAGTCAATATTCCAATTGAATGAAAGTGGCTCAATTAAAGTACTAACCAGATTATTTTCTACGTCACCTGTTGTGGACGTGTTTGCATGCATGGGAATCCAGTTTTCTTTAATTGTGGTTGAGTTTCCATCGCCAATCTGCACTGCATGGTTAGCTTGCACAAAGGTAGCCACCTTATGAAGGTTCTTCCATGTAGCACTTACTGCATCCGGTGGTTTTAGCATTGCCTTGAGAATAGACTATTGTTGCATGTATTTGGTCATATACATGTTATTACAGGCCGTGTTTGGTCCTGCATGTATTTGCCCGTACCCTTTTCCCTAAAAGGGAAAAGTTGTGTTTCCCCGGCATTGGGAATCCCCAAGCCTCCTTGCCTGATGGGTAGGTTGAGTTTCTCCTTACCCAAGATATGTAGTTTCCTTGTATTTTTATCATGTCCCCAGAAGAAATTTCTTGCTATCTTGTCCACTTTCTTATGCACATGCGCCGACAACAATTGGGTTTGCATTGTGTGATTAACCGTAGGTAGCAAGGAAGTGTTGATAAGCAGCCATCTACCAGCTTGGTTGAGACATTTTTCCATCCACCCTTTGGCCTTTCTTTCTAATCTTTGTAAAAGCTGAGCAAAGATTGGGGATGAATTTTTTTCTTGTTTGAACTCCACTCCTAGATATTTTGGTAGGTTGTGAGTGGTTGGGATGTTGAAGTTGTGTGTAAGCCAATCTTTGACATTCTGAGTCAATTTAGGATGATGTATGATGACTGATTTTTGGGTGTTGATCATTTGGCCCGGGACGACGTGGCATAAGCATGTAAGATCTTGTTGAGGTTGTCACAAGTTTGTTGGTCGTGCCATAAGTGATAAGTAAGTCGTCTGCATACATCAGATGAAGTATTGGTGGAGTCTTTGTTGAGATGCTTAAACCCTTGAGTTTTCCTTGGCTCTCTAGTTTATCCAGATTAGATGATAGAATCTCTGCACAAAGAATGAAAATATAGGGTGATAGCCGGTCTCCCTGTCTGAGGCCTCTCTTTGGTTTGATATGATCATGGGGAGTGCCATTAACTTTGACTGAGTATGTAACTGAGGTTATACAAAGCATCACATATTCCACAAACTTTCTAGGGAGTCCTAGTATAGTTAGGACTTGTCTGAGGAACCCCCAATCAAGACTATCGTAAGCCTTTCTTATATCAAGCTTCATGGATATTTTTGGGTTTTTACCTGGAGGTGTCGACCTAATGTGGTGAAAAATCTCAGTCGCAATGACAATGTTATCATGGATTGATCTATTAGGTATGAAGGCACTTTGGTATGGGCTTATCATGAATTGAATAAGAGGACGTAATCTATCTACAAGGATTTTTGAGATGATCTTGTAGACAACATTGCAGAGTCCTATTGGCCTGAACTTATTTGGTTTGGTAGGGTTATCAAATTTTGGAAGGAGGGTGATTGTTATATGATTGAATGGAGATGCTAATTCTACCTTATCAAAGAATATTTCCACCAAAGCTACTATTTGTGGTTTAGTAGTATCCCAAAAGACTTTGAAGAACTTACTTGTAAAGCCGTTTGGCCCCCGGTGCCTTTTCTAGTCGATGGATAGAATGGATTTATGAATTTCCTCATGGGTTGGCAGTTTCTCGAGTTCTATGCAGTGATAATTTGACTATATGGGTGTTAGATCATTGAACAAATCCAAGTCAATCACCGTAGGTATTTCAATATATTGTTGTTCAAAGTGTGTGACCATCATTACAGCTATTTGTCTTTGGTTAACTATCCATCTGTTGTTGTCATCTTGGAGTTGGTGGAAATGATTGGTTCTGTGATTTATGGTTGCCTTAATATGGTAGAATCTTGTATTTAGGTCTCCATTTGTCAGCCAATCAATGTGTGATCTCTGTTTCCAGTAAGAGCCGTAGCAGTGTTGAAGCATCAAATGTGTATTCTGTTTTTCTCTTTCATGTTGCAGCCAAAACAAAAGTTCAGTACCATTAGTAGTTGCACATTTAGATTGTGCCAGTTGCATCCGGAATTCTGCTTCTTTGAGCATTTCTGGAAGTTTTCCAAATGTTTGTTTGTGCCATTATTGAAGGGATAATGTTGTTTCTTTCATCTTGTTTTGGAGATTTGTTGCTACCTCTGTGTTGTTTTCCTGTTGTCATGTCGTGATAACAATGTCTTTCATTTGAGGATGGAGAAACCAGAGGTGCTCAAATTCTAAAAGTTTTTGTAGTTCTTGTCAGCATGGATTTCTCTTGAAGTAACAATGGAGAATGATCGGAGCCGATTCTTGGAAGATGGCGCAGTAGAGCATGAGGGTTGATATCCAACCAGTCTTGTGTTTCCATTCCTCTATCAAGTCTCTCCATTATAAAGTTGACATCAATTTGATTGTTTGACCAGGTGAAGTTGTCTCCTTGGTATCCTAGATCGATTAGGGCATATTTATTGATGAAGTTGTTGAAGTGTTGTACTTGGTTGTTGGTTATTGACGGTCTCCCCTTTTTTCCTCTTGCACCACAATGTCATTGAAATCACCAATGAGTAACCATGGGATTGTTGGTGTTGTTACAACATTTTCAAAGTTTTGCCAGAAAGCCGATCTTGGAGCCGGTTGTGGTGGTCCGTAAATTCCCCGTAAACATCCATGGTTGTGTTGGACAAGCGATTGGTGAGGCTGTATGTATGCATGCAAAATATTTTGAGAAGCTACTAGAACTGAGACGTTGAGGTGGGATGTCCACATCGGGCAGAGGCCACCTCTACATCCCTCACAAGGTACAACAAAAGAGTTTGTAAAATCTAAGCTAGATTGCAAAAAAGAAATATAAGCTACTGAAGCAAGAGTTTCAGAAAGGAACAACAAGTTTGGTCTAAATTTGAATGTATAATCACGCAATTTAGCGACTGTCAAGGGATTGTGAATCCCTTGACAGTTCCATGCTAAGTAGTTCATGTCTTTTGCGGGTGTTGGCTCTTGCCAACACCTCTCCGACAGGTAGGTGGAGTTGCTGGTTCAATCTCCTCATCAAGAAAAAGTTTCCAAGCAGGGGAAGCAGCGCTGGTGTAGCTTGTTCTAGGGTTCCCGTTGTTCCGGTGTGTCGATGAAGCCAATCTTTGTTCTGATGGTGGCTGTGGATCATGAATTTGGCCTCCATTTTGATGAAGTTGGTGGACTCTGGTGCTTCTTGGATTTCTGCTTCTGTGAGTGGGAACTTCAAAGGTAGGAACTGGAGGCCTTGCTGGTTGTTGTTGCTCCAATTGTGCAATGGAAGCATATTTTTGTACTTTAGATGGTGGTGGTTGTGCCGCGAAATCCGGTGTGCCTGGTAAAAGTAGATGTTCAGGTAGTTTCTTCGGAATCTTGACAATCCTCCTTTTGTACGTCCTTAAAGGCTTCATAACCTCATGGTGGTTTTCTGGTCCTGCATTTGTGGTTACTATGACTTCAGGTTTGCCATTGACATTGTGCACAAATAGATTCACCTTCGCGTCCCTACGCTGCAACACATTAAGAAGAACCTTAGTGTAGTCAGGTGTGAAAAAGGTCAGCATTCGGTTTAGACCCGGTTTCGATTTCGATGCAGTCGGGTCCGGTGAGGTCCGACCCGGGAATTTCTCAGCCGACCCGGATTCTAAGGTACGAGCTTTTGTGTCTGAATGGGCCTCCTCATCATGGTATTTTTCTTTTCCTGTGTTGTTGTTTGCCAGCTGACTCACCTGGCTAGTATGATTAGGGTTTTTCTCCAGCTGTGCACCGAGTTGTTGGCTTGTTGTGTTGGCAGACGGCATGGCTTGGTGTGGGCCCTCCCTGTAGTGCTTTTTCCAACATTCCTTTTTCCAAGAAAGTATTGTTCAGGTGTATCCGCATGGGAACAGTTTTGAGACTATCTCGTTGGCGACTCGGTGCATGGATTGAAGCAGTGGATTTGGAAGATTTGGTCTGTGAAGAGACCGAGTTCCATACTAATCCTCTGCGCGAGTCATTTCTTCAGAAAGGTGAGTTGGAAACGAGTTAGGGTTCACTGATTTGTTGGTTCTAGTTACATCTGTTCCTTGTTGCTGATGATCCCTGGGTGTTTCCTGATGACTTTGGATGTGCTGCAGTGGTTGTTGCGGTGGTGTAGTTTTTTCTCCCTGGTTTGCATGTTGTGATGATGACTCTCCTGCGAAGAAATTAGGGATTTTCTTCTCTTGCATAAGCTGAATACGTTGTGGTTTTGTGACTGAGGCCTTAATTTTTGCATTTAACTTTCTATAAGGGAAGTTTGGGAACCTGTTGTTATTCATGGCTTGTTCTATCCCCAAAAAATTTGTGCACTCCTTAAAGACATGGCCTGGGAAACCACAAAGGAAACAAAGAACTGGAATATTTTCGTAAGCGTATTAAACCCACAAACCTTTGTCGATGTTGAGCATAATGTCTGGCACGAATGGCTTGGATAGGTCAATCATGACATAAACTCTTGGAGGTGAATGTGAGAGGTCTAGCTGCAGTACCGTACATATTCCTGAGTTTTCAATAAGATCATAGATCGATCTTTTATCTACAAAGAAGCGAGGTAAGTTGAGTACTTGAAGCGAGAACGGAGAGAACTTAAAACAAACTTTCTGGCGTTGGGTGAGTAAGATCCAGTCTTCAACGAGCACCACATGAGGTCCCGTTACCCAAGGCCGGTTCTCTAGAATGAAGGTTTTATCACACAGTGATGCAAAGGAGAGTTGAATAACATGGATTGTAGAACTTGTTTCCATATGTTGGAACTTGATAGGGAACAGTCTGCTTTCCAGGGCTCTCTTGAGTTGGTAGAAATCAACAGGTCCACCAAGAACTTTGATTGCCAAACTATGTTCACTGTGAGTTTGCATTAAGGTCTGCATTCTTTTAGTGAGAATGAAGATTGGGGTATGGAGATCTAGATTTTGTAGTAAATACGTATGGTTGTTGGTTGTTGGTTGTGTTTTCTTTTGAAGTAACCGATTTATCTTTTTTTCGTTTGTTATGATTTGGTGGTGATTTTATTGTGAAAAGGTTGGGGTGATGGGTTTCTTTCTTTGTAAAGGCGATCGAGATCGGCGTATATAGATGAATATAATGTTTGAGACGAGTCTCGAGAAAAGGTTTGCTTTTGGCATTCTTTTCGGATGCTTTCCGAGGGAGAACCTTCGGGGATATTTTTTTAGGGTTTCGTTTAAAATTCCTAAGTTCCTTTTCAGTTGGTGAAGAGTGTAGCAGAGGTTGTGTCGAAGCTTTTTCAGGTGGAGCATCTTTTTCATTGGAGGTGGAGGGTGGTGGCTGCATACCCATTGGTGAAGGAGGAGGTAGTGGAGGAATAAAATAATTCAAACTCACCACGTTTTGTCTCGCCACAAGAAATAACTCCAACTTGTGTTTCCCAATTTGAGAGATCTTCGAGGGAATTTCGGGACTAGAAACAGATTGGAAGATGAATCTTTAATCTAGAGAAGCAAGAACTACAATGATATGCAAGTGCTTAATTCATTGACTTTAGTCAATGCCAAACGGCCCCATTTTTTGTTTCTATGCAACTTACTTCAGGCAGATGGCTCTTATTTGAGGAGTGGTGCCTAAAAAATGGAGTTTATTCTAAGCATATCATGATCCTCACAAAAAGGAGTGGTGCCTAAAAATGGTTCTTAATTTAGGAACAATGAAATTTATGGACGTATAAGTCTTATTTGATGTACTATTTGCAAAGTAAAACGAAGAAGAAACCAATTGTACTCAATCCAATGATCATGCTTCTAAATTCAAAGTACTGTAAAAAAGAAGAAAACCGATTACAAAATCAACTGTGCCAGCTCACTAGGATGAGTTGGAACTGAGAGTGCATTAACTCGTTATCCTTCTAGTGTAAAGGGAATGAAGTTGTTTGATCCATAAGCCGAATCCAAACTTGGAAAGTGCGAGTCAATAAGCGCACCTCAGAGCCTACCTAGTGTAGGCAGACCAGTGTTCTTGAGCCACCTTATTGTCCTGAGTTGAGTCACATTACTGAGCCCGATATACAGCTTTCATCACCACATTATCATCACCAACATCCTCTGCAAGTTTCCAAAGCAGTTCAATCCCGTCCATGTGACCCAGCCCAACCACTGCAACAATAACCTTTTCTTCCAATCTTCTAAGCCTTGCGCACATTAGTATGTCTCTCTCTTTGAATATCACCTTTTCCTGTAAACCTCAAAGGAGATCCACATTTCCTTTTATCAGTAACTAAGATTAGTGCATTTAGTGGTCAGTCAGTGATGCAGGGAGACAAATCAATTTCGATGGAAATTTCTGTTTTTCAAAAAGAGACAATAAGCATAGCCTAGAGTGAGATGTCAGGGACTTACAACTTCTGGGTGAATCAAACAGAACAAGGATCTACTTGATCTGGGAGCTTTTCCTGGGAAAATCTGATGCATGAGCCATTTCTTTAATAAGCCACTGTGGTACAGAACTTTGAGCCTCTTATAAATACCTTCGTATCTTTTTTAGGAATTGACAAAAGCTGCATTTTGGTAACCTGATAATGAATAAATGATGAGTGTATACCTTGTTAATGAACATATAACATACTAGACAACGTTAAGGAATTGATAATTACATCGATATCTTGGTCAATAAGAACCAATTTTGCATCCGCTTTTTCAGATTCTTCCACCATGCCAACCTGCGGTATTTTTAGAGGAATTCAATAGCCAGCAGATACAAAGCAATAAACCATCACATTTATCATTTTTAGAGGAATTCAATGCCAACCTGCGGTATTTTATATGCATTCAGCAGGTTCAAACAGTACCCAGTCATGGAAAATCATACAACTAAGATAACAAATGAACAAGTCCTGAAAACTCACCTTAAGCTCCATACCCAGCAAACGACTTGCCTGACGCCGACGTTCCCCAAAAAATGTATCTATCTTTCTTTTTAAACTGCCTGAAGACCTCATGCACCTGATAAACATCCTAAACAAGTCTACATTTCCATGGTTCCAGTGTTCAAGTTGCAAGGCACGTTTCCTGCACAACTCAAGCTGCACTCAAAAGGATAGAGTTGCTATCAAATTGGAAGCAAAATGATACCAACTTCTACAACATGTAATCATCTCAGTTAATCATTAAACTGACATTTAACACAGTAGATAAAGCAAAGAGCAATAGTGTTCAAGCAATCAAGCCCGATGACCAATAAGCAAAATAATTTCTTGAGGTAATGCAGCAGTCATGTCATGTACCTGTTACTAATAAGGAATCACATATATCTTTGGAACCTCCAGAGCCAGACCATACATGTTCTGTCTAGTAGCTTGGATGACCTTAAGAGGAATCGCTCACTGGTCTAATCAGAATACAATTCAATTTCTTAAGAACAAGTTTACTATTAATAATCTTTGGTTCTGTAAGTTAGTTAATCGACTAGGGAACAGTGTGGCGCATAATCTAGCAAAAAAAGCTAGAATTGATGCAACCAATTTTTGTTATGATACAAATTATCCTCCCGACATTGTTAAATGGATGGAAGAAGATTATAAGATTTCAAAACAGATGATTAATAAAATTTGAGTATCAAAAAAAAACTTGGATGACCTTGAAACAACAGCAATGACACGCCTTCGGTGTTGGAATCGGAAATTTGTATGTTGAGTCAGACAATGACTTAAAAAGGTGGACAATGTACTAGCATCTATACTCCATACAACTTACAAGGATTAAATGATTACATATCAAACCAAGCACACAGACACCCGGAACTCCGATACATCATATCCTGCTAAGTGTGTGTTTATTCTCTCCTGCCATTAGTTTTCCAATCTTATTTCTTGCTTCTCTATGAGACTAGCACTCTTAAATCTTAATTCTAACAAAATCTGCAATCACAGGGAAAATCCTCTCCAAATAGAAGCAGGTCATCGAAAATCTCCTCTGGCACCGTTCAGATTTGATACAGAACTAAAGGGAATATATGGAACCATGCTATCCAAAATCATAATTTGAGTCATCTCTATATCAACCTTGACATATGTTGCAGAACAAGTGATGATGGTTTATAAACCTATGTTGTGTTAGGCGCAATAAACTATCATATTTGATATCATAAGGAGTGATACATACTGCAACTGCATCAGGCCTTACAGCATTGATCACCTACAATGCATTTTCAAAGGCATCAAGCAAAGGGCATAAAGATGGACAAAGGGTGTTATTAAGAATGAATTTTCTAGAAGCGCCACAAGAAATTGGGGAAAAAACACTGTAGAAGCTAGAACCCAGGAAGAGAAAGTTGAAACAACAAACATTACTCACCTTCTTGACAGTTTCAGTATTTTCTTTAGATCCATGGGTAACACCAACGAGATAGAGCTGAGAACCAGTTGAGGTATTTCTAAGGAGTACAACTTTACCATCATTTGGGATTCCAGGAATGCCATGTTGGAAATGGCTTTTATCATGGCACCATTTCACATCATGATAAAAGTGGTGAGAAGGTGATGGTCGAGAAATTCCTATGGTTGTCAGAGAAGCCCTTGAGATGAAAGTGAAACGACTCAAAATGGATGACATTGTTGAGTTTTTTGTTAGCAATAAGTTTTTGAATCTGGAGTTTGTGATTTCTACTCCTATTTGGTAAAGTTATCTCTCACAGACAGTTTTAGTTTAAGGAACTAAAGTGCTTTATACCTCCCTAGACTAGAGTCCTGAAAATAGCATACAATTTGAAAAACCAAAGGACATTGTGTTGTTTCGTCCAAATATCCAAAAGACCAAGATTTGACCAAACCTCTTATGTTGTCTTTCTTCAATAGACAAGACAATGCCATTTTATGGAATATGGAAAAGTTACCACATCACCAATGAACTAACAGGGCATTTATTTCAAGACTTTCAAATCCTAGGAATTGGATTATGGGAATTGATTATATTCCTTTATACCCTTTGCTAGTTGCAATTTGAAATTCTAATGCCCAGCTAAACTAGTTCAAATTTCAAATTTTAAAAATTCAAAACTGGACAAACATGAATTTCTAGCTCATAGCTTGACACAAATAAATGCACCAAACAGCACAATTAACCTTCCAAAACAGCTACACAAATCATGTCTTCTGGAAAGTTCCTTAGAAATGTTGAGGAGTGACTGACACAAACTTGCTGAAAGAAGTAGCCACCAAGCTAAGACCATTTGAATCACCACTTGATTCACCAGATCCACCATCTAAACAAAAATGATCTAACCCTTTCATTGTTGAAGAGCATTACATTGTGAGTGTGTCATTTTCTGGTTTCATAGACGCCCACTGATAATACTTCACGATTTCGACGAGCAAGCATGTGTGACTTGAACTTTTCAAGTTCTTCCAGAACCTCCTCCACTGGCCTGTAAACAGATCACTCATGCTCCATATCTGTGCCGAACATCAGACAAACATAGAATTCAGTTAGGAAATGATATTTTCTCAATAGACAAACCTCAATTTCTGTTTAACACTTAAAGATTAGGGTTTACCTGCAATGTCCCACCACCACTACTGCTTTGGCAATCATCAGAGACCCTAACAATTGTCCATGGATCAGATAATTCCAGTGAAAGTCAACAACTTTATCCCTGCATGAATCAGAAACATGATCAAGTTCCAGAAAAGTGAAACGTATTTTATTGTTGTGAAAAACTACACGAAATTAAGAACTCTGCTCGATTTCCAGTAACTTGAATGCAGATGGTATAACTTAACTTCACTAAACAAGTAAAAGATGCTCAAGTATGGTGTGCCTTAAGTTAGCCAATAGATTATCTCCACCTACCGATTATTAGATTAAATTTGTTTTCCCTATGTACACTAAAGGTTACAAGAATAATTTAGATTCAACTTTAAAAAATAATTTTAAAGAGAATTGAAGTAACACATGCAAAGGAAGATTGCACAAAAGTTCGGTTTTTACATACCTGTTGACCAACATGCTGGAAGAATAAGACCAGAGGAGAATTTGGCATTCTGGCTCGAACACGTTCTTTCTTCTTACCAAAGAGCAATAGTGTTCAAGCAATCGATGGACATATCCTTGAAGTTAAAGCCAAGTAATGTATGATACTAACAAACTAACCCAGTAGCTTACTTAGCACACAAAACCGTAATAAGGGATACCCATATCTTCTCATGATCCCAGACATTCATATAAGTTGACCATAACACCTTTTTTTGCAAGATGAGGCAGGTACCAATCGACACAATGCAGATCAGCATTCTGAGCCTTTTCAACCTGTTGACTCGAAAACAAAGAAAAACACCCAGATCATGAGATTACAAACCAAAACTTCACCTCTAGAGCACAAAGATCAAGAAAAACGAGCAATCTGGCTAGTTGCTAATGCGCAAGTGATACCATTATATTAGACGTGGGTTGCTTAACAATATCAGACAAAGGAATGTACAGCAGAAGAAGAAGGGGGAAAGAGGTGGAAATGATCAGAATGAAAGAAGCAAAGGATTAACCTAGACAGCTGGACTTGTGCCGATACGAGCATCCCAAAGAATAAGGAAAGAATCATCACCTACACTGCAGAACTCTTGAATACAATTAAAAGAAAATGTGTCAGAGAAAAAGACAATACGAAACCGTACGGAGAGATAATAACCATGCAAAACGTTAAACAGCATATCCAAGTATAAGTGGCAATCACCTTGATGGACAAAACTGCACATCTTCAACAGTGTAGTCATGCCCTTGGTAAATACGACATGATCAAATATATGGTCGCTGAGAAGCTTTTTCACCGGATCTTTAGTCTTCTGCTGCAACAGATATATGATCCCCAATACTCCACAAAACCGCTGACTCGTCTTTGCCTGGCATAATATAAATCTAAGATTAGAAGGATCTAAAGGAAAATTGATAGCAAATTCCAAGAAAATAAATCAGGTTCAGGTGGTTTTGAAGTTTGAACTTCCAGGAAATAATTAACTATCTACAATTCTAGTGCATCACAAGGTTTCAGAAAAAATTTACCACATGGTTCACATCTCTTGATCCAACCTCTAGATTATTTCCAAATTCAGATCCAAACAACTAAAATCAATAGATGAAAACTCGGCATCCTCGAGGGAAATCACAAAACTTAGTATTTGGTACGCTTTAAAATGTCATGAGTCGGAAGATATCGAGCTTACCAAATCTGGTTGTGATTCTGAAGCCCCGAGGACAGTGAGGTGATTAGGACGGGCATCAACGTCCCAGATAAGCACCTTTGTCAAAACCCAAACATTTGCCTAGTGGCTCCAGTCACTAAAACATGGTACACATATACAACCAATGAAATTCAAAAGGATCATTTCATCCACTTTGCTAGCTTGGTGATCCTAGAAATTAATGGCAAATATCTTTATCTCAGAAATGCTTAGTTTCTTACATCGGGACTGTCGACATGTGTAGCAACAATCTTCATGTTCTGCGGCAGATCCCTGATTCTGTTGACCTGAAAAGTGAGTCATCACTAAAGACGATAAGCCCCAAAGACTGAAAATGTTTGGTCTCCATTCTATACCAGCCATATAGAGCCAAGAAGCAGAAGTCAATGTGCCCTTCAAAATTTAAAAAGTAACTGTTTCAAAGATAGACGGAATTGTTTCAAACCTCTCGATGAATAATTGTTTTGTACTTCTTGACAAAGGGGGATTGTGGTTCCTCATTGAACTGATAACACAAGAAAGTAAGGCATTACACAAAGCATAAGAATAATTACAGAAATTGAAATTTCAGAAAATCTATAAGATAAGTAGATGGTGTAGGTGTTACCTGCGATATTTGCTCCGCAGCTGAAACTCTCTTGGTTAACCACTTCACAATTAGCTATAAGCCTATAACTAGAACAGAGTATTTGGAACGCTACCATCAGTCTGAAAAGGGAGATGGGGAAATTTTAACAAGACAGATTTCTGCGACCTCATGCCATAAAAAGTTGACCATGGATATAGATGTATTTCCTATATAATAAAGTATCGGGGCTGAATAGCTAAAGCTCCTAACGTGCTGCATTCCCATGTTAAGAAACTTCAAAAACGAAGATGAAAAGATGGCATTCGAACTTTCAAACAACGACCCACAAGAAATGCACAAGATAGCAAACAGATTCAGGAGATCTCAACCCACACCAACGACAACAATCAGTGTATACCTGTTCAGAAAGGTAAAGATGTAGTTGATTCTTGTATGTAGCTTTTTCAAGCTGAGGACCCACCTACAAAAGAACAACAACACGTTTAGAACTAAAAAAAGTTATATTCCCTATTACTTTTCTCCAGTAAAAACAACTAAACAAGCTCAAATATTACAGCCCAACAACTTGAAGTGCAAAGAAAGAAAAGCAGTTGATATGATTGGATACCCAATAATGAATTAAAAAAGTTAAAACCATAATTTTCTCCATTAAAAACACCTAATGACTTTAACATTGTACTACAGTGACATTGGCAACAAAATGGTTTTATAGAAAATAAACAAACATTTTGATCATACTTCGTTAGTAAAATAAATAGCCATAAACAAAACTCCAGCCAAGCTAAAGCTAACAAAACATTTGTTTCTTACTGTCAACCCCACATACACAAAGACTCACTGTGTAAAGGAGGAAGATAGCAAACATCAGCATTGAGTTTGAATTTTGAATATCAACGCTGTTTTCCCTGACCAGTTGAAAGAAGAAAAATAAAAGCCAGAGACTTAATTATTCCACAGCTCTTGAGTCACCATGAGTCTTAGAAGGGCAAGCAAGCCCAACTATAATAAGAATATATGATAACAAGCTCTAAAGTTTAGAATAACACTTCTGCATCTATTCAAAAGGACATAAAACTCTTCGTATCCGATCCATAACAATAAGTTCCAGCGACAATAACTTCTTTTTGTTTAGCCAAGCCTAAGTGTCAACAATCAACAATATTATCTATTTTGAGGTTTAAGAACACTCTGCACTTAAGCTCTCACAGTTTTCCTGTACATATTCATCTATATCACTTGAAATGGAAAGAAATTGAGTAAATATATGAACCCATATATGCAGTTGTTTTCTAAAACCTAATTCATGTTGATTCTACATTCTAAAGTTTAATAGTTAATGCACATTTCACTAAGGCTATCAGAGTAAAAATCAACTGGAGGTGGACGAAGTTGTCAATTTAGGGCAAGTCTAATGGTGGAAGAATTCCATCTTCCAAATGCTATGACATCTAAGCACTTGGAATAGATCATGGAAGCGTAGTCAAAATCCCAGATTGGCATCAACCCACGTTTGATATGCAATTTATCATTGTTCTGCTATATACGTATTCCTAACTGTTTCTGAAGAATATCATACCATGAACCACCTATTTATTAATCAATGAAAATCACCTCCGTAGTGAGCAATTCAACGTATATGAGCCCTATCGGTTTCATACATGTGACTACGACTTACAAAACTGCTCTTCTCAAGCTTACAACTACTGAAATAGTTCTTAGACATTTATGGCATCATTAACAGTTAACCTCATTCAATACATTAGGTATAAGTGGGGTAGAAGTTTCAGTGTGACTTGAGTTCTGTGGATGATCACACTAACCAAAAAGCTGCCCACATAAATGGCCATCATACAGACTAGTCGACCCAACATTAACTGGGCCAGTTCAAATTTGAATGACAATCCAACCCCTA
The DNA here is from genome assembly GCA_023531295.1 of Papaver armeniacum. Taxonomy (NCBI): domain Eukaryota; kingdom Viridiplantae; phylum Streptophyta; class Magnoliopsida; order Ranunculales; family Papaveraceae; genus Papaver; species Papaver armeniacum. The sequence continues at coordinate 9,467 of JAJJWW010015936.1, read as the reverse complement.
CTGGGTTTGTTGTTCTAACCTTTGGCACACATTCTTTACTAACAATGAGAAGAGCAAATCTCTCTTTCAAACAACATGGAAGAAGCCGCGTGTAGTAAGAAAAAGTAGCAAGGAGTAGAAGCAATTTCATTTGGTTCCGATTGAGAACCTTGGATGATCTGGTGCAACAAAAATTCTTAATGTAAGTATGCTCCAATAATACTGAAGCTCTAAATAGAATACTTGTGCCAGCAAGAAGGCCACTCGTATGTTTATTAAGATATGACAGTACTATATTTTGTGCAAACCATTATTGAAATGCGAACAATAGGATGAAGCAGGGTGGATGAATGCAAACAAGGACAGGATGAAAAGGTAACTTGTATGTTTACGAAATTCATATATCACTAACTCAGCCTGCAGATCTAAATACTCAGTCCTTAATTTCTCCATAATCTAACTTTTACCTCCGTAGCTAATAAAGGTAGTGTACATATCATCTCCATTAGTAATTTATATCCATTATACCACAGTACGTAAAGGTGTACATACCTGATACGATATATTTGTACCCCACATGAATCAATCATGAGAAACAAAATTGCTGAGATGGTGCAAGAGGCTTGCATGTACAATCTCATCCCTTAATTGGTCAGGCTGGTCCACATGTGGTGACAACATCACTTTTGCTAATACAAATACCAGTCATCTATAGCTAAGTCGTAACTTTCAACCTAAATGACGATTCTCGTGACTCCCTGTCTCCATATACTGACCTTTCAACCCTCAAGTGTGTCCAACCAAAAATTAACTTTTCATTTCTTGCAAAACATATCTCAAAGTTTGTAAATGTTCTTGCCTAAGGATTCCACAGTGTTCATCTACATGTACAGATATGCAACTACAAACTTATGCATAAATTTCTACTCAAAAAATATCAAAACATAGAATGATTCACGGACCCATCTACTGACACTAAAAACAATAGGAACAGTGTAAATAAGATTAACACCATTGAAATCAAAATGAAAGAAATTCCTCTTACACAGAAGTCTTACCAAAACCCTTAGTTTTTCCGTCTCAGCCGCTTCCTTAGCTTCTTTTGACTTGTGCTTATTCATCTTATTATTCACACTATCAGCCCATACCGTCTTTTCATCTTCACTCACCTCCTCCCTCCACTGCATCATCCATCTTAATCTGTGTAATAGAATTAGGGTTTAAGAAGTAAGTACCCAGATGGGAAACTAGGGTAAAACAGTTGTGACCTAGATAAAACATTTTCATTGTTTGGGGAAATCAAAACAATGAGGATTTTGAAACTTTCATAGGTACTGGGGAAATCAAAAGAGGTTTTTTTTAGGTCATCGGTATTAGGTTTGAAATGAATGGGATGAGAAAGATTTGATTGAAAAGGGGTTTTGAAATTTGTGGGGATGATTTTGATTTTGGGTTGTTTAGGAGCTAATGCAGCTGATTTACAAATGTTATAGTGAATAGCCTATATACTGGGGAGTGGAAAACGAATTAAAGAATCATTATAAACAAGAAAGGAATCTTAATAACAATCCAAAAACTAAGAAAATTATAGTAATCTGTTAATCTTATCAGTCAGATGTGCGTGAGTATAATGAGAAACGAGAGAATCTCGCATTTCCACTGGAGCATGATTCTCTCTTGTTTTATAGAAAGTATGAACTATGGATGAATAAAATCAGTATGTATGATCTTGGCTCTAGATTCGGAGCAGTAGGTGAAACGTAGGCATTCACGTTAGATTTTGGAACGCGAATACTTAGTTTCTCTACTAGAGGTAGTGCCGAAGAAATGTTAAGCAACCAAAAGCGAAGACAAAAAGAGATCGACAACTCATCCCGGGTTCGCCAAGTGATGCTGCGGTTATAGAGTGATATTAACTATGGGTTTTTTATTGTTGTGCCTCCAAGATTTAACCCCAAAATTGTTGAAACTTTCAATTCAGGCTTTTGTTGTTTGGAATTAATATTTTCATGCGTCACTAAAATGGTTTATTTCATTAATGTAAATCGTGATAGTTTCCATTCTCTGCGGTAACTGCACGAACCAAGTCCGTTGCTCACGTATTAATTTTTCTTTTATAAAGATAAATCGAAAAGATGAGATCATGGCTTAATCACTTGGGGTACCTAGAATACTTCGTGGGTCCACCTTGACTTTTCTCGGTATATCGGAAACACATATCATAAAAGGTTTCATATATGATTTTCTTGCCGTTGAAAATTGTTCCCAATATTCATATTCTAGAATCTCTAGATCGATGTTCACCCATCATTGTCATTGTACCTTTTCCGAAATATATATTTGGGTGATGAAGATTTGAAATCACAGATGGTTTTGCATTAGATGAATCATAAATGGATCACTGGGTTTCTAGTCTCAAAAGCTCTGGGTCTAAAAACTACACCTAATATTTCTCTTAGCAATCAGACATGGACAACTCCAATATAATTCCAAGAGAATCAACCAGCAGCACGTACTCAACCAATGGAAATATATATCCAAGAGTTGCATCTCTCGCTTCAAGCAATGTAATCGTAACGAATCAAACAGATAGAATCGTGAGTCTCGATTATTATAGAGAAACAATCCTCAACGGTACCAAAGACCAATAGCCCAAGTGTGCGAATCAATATATATCAACAACCAAAGGTCGACTTATCTAATTGATCGAACCACGACAACTCCGTGATATTTCAATTATATAGTCAAATATAAATGCTGGAAAATAAATAACATGTATACGACATCAGACAGCCGCCACTGCATACTAGCTACTCCAAGTTAATCTCTGATCGAATATAGTCGAGCTCCAACTAACTTACATTGATCAAGGTACAGCTTGTGCTCATTATATCTCTCAATCCCAAATAGACTCTACGCAGCTTGATTCCCCTTTAGCTTATCTCACCCACAACTAGAGTCACACGAATTAGCTCGAAAACTTGATAAACAAATCATCACATGTGAAACCATCAGATGATAAATCGTCTCCATATAAACCTATGAGTTTTGTTCGTATTTTGATAAATCAAGGTGAACATGAAATCCAATTGATATAATGGACTTATATTCCCCGAAGAACAAACTAAAATATCAATCACCCTGCCACAATCTTAACTATATGGTAAATAAACAATAGTATCGCTGGAATCACAATACCAGATGAAGATGTTTGTGATTACTTTTTATCTTGCCTATCGAGAATAAATCCTTGAGCCAATCTTAAACAAGATAGTACTCAATCACGATAGAAGGTACAAGTGACTCATCACTTAACCATGTAAAAATAGTCGGCCACCACAATCCCAACGGGTCTTTGTCGCAACTCCATGTGGCTCTCATGAAAACCTAAGGTTAAAGGAGAATCGACTTTGTCACACTTGCATCACACAGGAGGGGGATTAGGTTTCCCAGCTTCTACAGTTTTCTCATAGTCTCCAACCGTGGTTTGCAATCAACGCGCTCGGGTGTAACAAAGCACCACATCACCGCGATGAAAAAACCCAATACCTAAGTACATCTTTCTGAACTGCTAGGATCGAACTTAGCTTGTTACACACAAATAAAATGTACCTTCATTTAGATATATAACCAGATCAAATGTGTACACTTACTGGGCCTAACAATACTTAACCGGTTAGCCATATGAAATACTTCTGGCACTGTCCACCATCTCAACTGTAACCAGCCCAATGACCTGTCGAAACTAGTTCTAGAGTTAGTTCAATTGTTTATATTCATAGAAGTACATGCAAGATAGCAATTAAAGCAAAATAGATCGGATTCACATGAACTGCCGCGAACATTATAGCCACGCGCTGTGCACATCTTTATTATATAAATGTATTAGTTCATGAACAACTGATTTTGTAACATCATCCACTTAGGTATGCATACGTACGCAGATTTGCTAAAATGACCAAGTTTGGGTTTCACAAGACGCAAACTTGTACGCATACCATCCAAACTTCAAAGAGAAATTTTCTGACTAACTCATTTAGCCAAGATGCCAGATTTCAGATGCATACTGCAGTTCCTGACTTCTCTCGTTAAATTGAACCAAGATGTACACAAGTATGCATACCATGGTTCCCAGACATGGGATTACATATAGCGCAAGTACGCATACTATGTTCAAACTAATTATCTGAAACTCTATTTCAATCATCAAATATTCTGTAGGATGATAACATTCTTGCTTTTTACACAACCATTAGCATCAAAATATTTTCAAGTGATTATTATAATCAATACGAAATATCCAGTCTACATCAAATGAGATGTTACAAGGCTATTTTCACATGATCATCTTTGACTTTCACAAGAATATAGATGAACTTGGTTAAAGCGTAAAGCTTACCAACACATATTTTGAGAAATATGTTGCGAGTTAAACTCAGCTCGAAATATCAAATGTGTATAATCGAAGTCTATAGTAGCTATACGACTTTGTCTCAAATAGTAGATAGAGTGAGATAGACTTCTGAGTGATAGATGAGTTCAAGTCTCCACATACCTTTGTTGATTGAAGTTCCACTAAGCTCCCTTTAGTAGTTCTTCGTCTTCAATCGATGAACGCCATGAAGTCTAATGCTCAACTACACTTCTATCCTAATCCGAGACTTAGCTATAAGTGCACTCGTAAATCAAGACTTATAGTCTTGGGAAACCAAACTTGATAACAAGCTTGAGATAGCGTAACTGCGATGTAGTCTGACAATGAGCAAAGACTCTAACAATCTCCTCCGCATTTGCTCCCAAATTTTGGTACATGAACTGTCGATACATTATGGAATACAAAATAAATAAACTTTGTAGCTTCTAAATCCGAACGCTTGATCTCACCGTTCTTCAACATTACTCGGAATCTTCGCTTACCTCTTAGCACTCCAATGATTCTAATCTGTTCAACTCAAACACTATATAGTTGGTTTAAGATCCGAATATGGCTAAATGAGAAAATAAATACCTCAATCATTGTTATACAAGTCTCAGAGTTGGCAGGAAACTTGCACACACTCCATCACAAGAATCTCAGTACAATCAACACATCTTTAAGATCAACAATCATACTTTTATTAACTTGAATTAGGAATTTTACAAGGAGGAAATGAAATCAAGAATACAACCGCTGGTTCTAGACTTCTCCTCTCCCTCAAAACTTTCGCTCCACCCTCAAAAGATCTCTCCCTACCTGGCCTGCTTCGGATCTTTACTATATATAGGATGGCTGCATAAAGCGGGAAGGGATAAATCAGCTCGCCCTTTTGATTTTCAGATCTCAAGCCATGATATTCTCGCAAGCATACAATGTTAAATTTCTCAACACTCCTAAATCTCGCTAGGTCTCCACATCTTCTCGTGTTTAGGCCAGCGCCATCCTGGCCGCGCTATTTCTCGAGATCAACTGCTGGTGTCTTCGGGCAATATGTCAGAGTAACGGTTTCTGTAATGGTATTGATGTTGCGTATATTCCGATCCCACATCTTTGCCTCTTTCTCATGTATTCTTCGCGAAGGAGAGAATGTCATGAGAATTAGTGCTTCAAAATGCCGTGCACCTCGTCTCATTTCCTTCCATATTCTTCTCAGTATCGACACGATCTCCGTATTTTGCCACGTGCACTTATCAAGCACGTGATCTCTTCTTCCATCCATTTCTCGGTTAACATCCTCTTTTCAACTGCCTATTTCTCAACCGCTCACGTCTACTCTTCGCATTGAATGTGTTTTTCTTTCTCGAGAATTTGTATTCTCTCTATATATATTCTTCTCTATCTCTCTTCTTCTTCTTCTTTTTACTTTCCTTCATTCTTATCTTTCGCAACTCTTTTCTTCACCAAGCCTCCGTAAATTCCTCTCCGCCGCCGTAGAATTTTCTTTTTGTTTCTACTCTCTTTGACTCTTTAATTTTTTTCTTCATTCCCATACTTAAAATGCCTCCAAATGGTCGCAAACATGAAACTTCTCTTGAAGGAATTTATAAAGATCTCAAAGTATAAGGGTTTTGCATTAACCACCATTCCCATCAAGGAGCTAAATCTCATTTCTTTCCGCCAAATCCTGCTTTCCGATCATCATTGTGATGATAAAGAAATCATAGTTTCGCTCGTCGACATTCTCGATGTCCTTCCCATTCCTCTCTAAAGTGATCCTAACCTTCCTTTGTTTTGTATGAAATTCTTGCTCATGCGAACTCTCTCATAACCATCTACCAACTCAGTGGGACCAGCATCTCGCTTAATTCTTGAGTTCGCTAATCCTGTAGGGCCGGTAAAGCGGACCCTTATCAAAAGAAGCTGGGGATCCAAATTTTAAGGAGTTGGAAATACTTACTAAAATACATGACGGAGGGCTTTCTTTTGTAGTAAATTATCTAGGAATTAATACCGCATGTGAGGAAGATAAGATCACTTTCGGGTGTCCGCAAGAAGAGAAAGATAACATTGCCGGGATGATAAAATACTGATGCAAGATATCGACCGGGCATTCCGCAAGACACAATACCTCGGGGCCACTCTCAAAGATGACAAAATGGTGTGTCTTTCCGACCGGCTTCTCAAGGGGCCCTTATATTTCTCTGTGCGTCTCAAATGTGCTTACCGCGAACTCGCTACTTATCAATCCTCGTATTTAATTGGCCCGAAAGAGAAAAGAGGTATATTTTCTTCAAATCTTACTCATTTCATAATCTTTCATTTATTGTTTTTCTTGAAATTCCCACTGAAAATTTTAGATTAAAAAGCTGAGATCAAGCTACATGCAGTGACTCGGGAAAGTCTAGCACTTTATCTCGCTCTTCTGCCCACTCACATTAAGCAAGAAACACTCCTTTTTTTTTTTTTTTTTTTTTTTTTTTTTTTTACTTTAACAATATCATGATTGCCTCTCAAGCTATCTTTATTTGTGTGCGAAGATTGGTGTTTTAGCTGTTGAAGCCAGTAAGGGATCTAAGGTCGCGGGCACCAAAGGCAAAGGTAGAGTGCCTGCTCTGCAAAGGAGAAATCACGCTCGCCCCAAAGTCAAAGAAACGAAAAGTTTATTCTCTCTTCTCCTTCAAATTCCTTTCAGGCCTGAGAAAGATCTCAAGGGGATGACGATGATAATAATGATGTTGATAGCTCTTTCAAGCAAGGGGAAGATTTTTCACCCGAATCTTCAATGGCACAATTGTCTAGCATCTTCTTCCGACTCCAGCAAGGGATCTGTGGATTGATCATCTCATCACTAGGCACACGCAAAGCTCTTACGTAATATCTCGTGATGCCCTCTATCGATGGTGATGATTCTTTCATGGAGTCTCCAGACGCTGACTCCTAGTCAATTCACTTGCATCTTGTATGCCTTCTTTCTCATTTCATAATTATAATTATGATTTAAAGTTATACTATAACTTGACAATTTCTTCATCTTCCTTCAGATCAAAGGCTTCTTTCTGCCATTGCCTCGCATTTGGAAAAGACGTAGATTCTAGAAAGAAGAATCTTCAATCAGTAAGAGAAACGAAGAACAAGTCAAGTCATGGATCTTCGCTAAAAGAAATACATACAAATGAAGTCGATTCTTCCACTTAAGAACAAAATATCTACTTTCAATATGCCAATAAGCAAACTACTTGTGATAAATTTTTCTTTTCTTTATTTTGTTTCTCTCATTATCCTCCCTCATCCGATTTTATCATTTCTCAGACGTCTATGATCTTTCCTGATGAAGCCATTCTTCTTCACCATTCCCACCCTATGGGATAATACACCCTTCTTGAACATCTTACACTATTTGAATAGTTTTTCAAATGATACAGATTAAATCTCTCCCATAAATGAATCCCGCATCCAAGCTTCTCCTCTTAAATTGACCATAGTCCAAATTGGGGCTTAGCCAACAAAATTTGTCGTTTCTATCTTAACCTAAAGAGGAAATTAATACTAAGAACCAAGACTGCTGATCTCATAGATGATAAAGATCGTACCGCTAGACAAGATGCTCAAACGCAAAGTAAACTCCAAGGAACTCTTCTTTGAGGTGCAAATTGAACGAGATGAACGAACCGCAAAAATGTTGTACTTAGCTTAAAGAGAGAACAAATTCGCCCTTCTTCACATAAATAATGATGATGAATTCACACAAGCAAAGTTCTGACGACGCCAATAATCTAGGTGTAAATGTTAGTCTTCGTTTCGAGCACACGGCCCATAGATATGATTTCGGCGTAGTTAGTTGTTAACGTTCTTTATTAATTGTTTGTTCATAAATTATCACTGTCGTTGATTCATTGTTATATGTTCAGAGGAATTTGGGGAGAGATTTTTAGCAAAAAATTGAATGAACTTGAACTGGGTGGGCACTTCGCAAAGGATCTTTTTTTCTCTCAATGATAAATGTTCTAGACCTAAGAGTCAATTAAATATTACCGTTGCGAACTTTAAGAATGACGCTATTCTTTTCGCAATCAAACTATTAAGAAGGAACTGATGACAATAACATCCTTCATTCCACATACCCTTGCCTCTTAAAAAGAAATTCCAAAGAATGTACTCTCTCGGATATCTCTGACATGATGCTAGCGAAGGTAGAAAAATAAAAAGAATTTGATGAAGAAGTTAAATAAGAATCAAACAAGAAATAGTTTTGTTTTCTTCTCTCTTTGTAATATTTGTACATCTGCTCTTTCTTTAATCTTTTGTCAGTAAATTTCTTCAACCTTCAAATGCAAATTCACTTTTGTTCGTTTCCGCATATATTAAAAAAAGTAATTCTTTTTTGCAATAATATGTTAATCAATGTCAGAATTAATAATCTTCAATTCGATGTGGTGTGAATCTATCATATGGAGAGCAAATAACGATGTTCTATTCTATTCATCACCTGACATTTGCCTCTCGCTATTTGTATCCAAATGAGGGTGATTGAGCGTTACTTTGAATAGCAAGACACATTCATGCACCTGGCCTTAAGAAATGTCATCTGGAGAATCTTCGGTAATTAGGTATTTCTTGGTTTCTCCCAAGATTTGCATTCTTTCTCTGCTCCTCTTTATGTGGTCTTTATTCTGCCTTCCTGAGTGTAAAAGGTCTTATTCTCGCTACCCTCTTGCTCGCCATGTATAAAATCGCAGGACGCCTTTGCAGCCTGCATGCAGAAACCCCTTCGATCTTGCCTTAAATTTTTTCGCCGCTTTTGTCGGGCGGTTAATATGATGTAGCCTAAATATTACTTGCGAAAATAAAGCCCGTGGATATTGTTATCTTGCGACGAAATCGGCGACGCCTTTACACTTTTCATGTATTGACCCATTGATCTCATTTTTATCTTCTCTTTTATATTATCGCCTTCTCTTCAGATTGTCGCAGTATTATGATAAGCCAAAATATTTTCGCTAAAATAAAGGCCTCATATTTAAGTGCCTTAAGACACTTATTAGCTCTAATGGAGGGTGTCGCCTTATCTTCC